>VWPU01010552.1:0-13660 GCA_013398955.1 Callaeas wilsoni
CAACTCCCGGCAGGCCCCGCGCCGCCTCAGCGCGGCTCCCGGCGGGCGCCCCGCCGCGGGGCACGATGGGAGTTGTAGTTCTGCGGGGGGGGCAGTAATGGCGGTGCTGAGGTGGCGTCGGGAGGAGGCGCGGCTCAAGCGCTGTTTGCGGTGAGGAGCAGCCCGTAATTGACTTTTTGGGGTCATTTGGTGACCCCAAAACGCCAGTTAGAGGCAGTTCCTAAAGATTCCGTGCCAAAGAATTCTCTCGCTGCTCAAAATAATGAGTATTATTGAAAGGCTGGGAGAGCTGGGGGTGCTCACCTGGAGAGGAGAAGCTCCAGGGAGAGCTCAGAGCCCTTCCAGGGCCTGAAGGGGCTCCAGGAGAGCTGGAGAGGGACTGGGGACAAGGCCTGGAGGGACAGGACACAGGGAATGGCTTCCCACTGGGAAACTGGGCTCTGGGGTTGAATTTTGGGAAGGAATTCCTGGCTGGGCTGGAATTCCCAGAGCAGCTGTGGCTGCCCCTGGATCCCTGGGAGTGTCCCAAGTTGGACATTGGGGCTTGGAGCAGCCTGGGACAGTGGAAGATGTCCCTGCCCTTGGCAGGGGTGGCACTGGATGAGCTTTGAGGTCTCTTCCCACCCAGACCATTCCAGGATTCCATCAGGGCTGGAATGTGCAGTTCCAGGGCTGTGTGCGATGCCCCAGAATCAGCAGTCGGACCCTCTGTGCTCGGTAGAAACCACGCCGGCTCAAAAGTGGGAATTCCACCCTACAGATGCTTCTTTTTGTTGTCCATCCATTTTTGATCTGAATCTCTTAAAAAGAGCCTGATCTCTTTTTAACCTTGGAACCTTTGAATCCCCATGAGCAAATTCCAGCGAGCTGCGGTCAGTCCGAGAACGAAGCGCTGCTTCTTTCCGACTTCCAGCACCTCAAACAATGGGAAGGAAACCTTGGCAGCTCCTCTGCTGCGAAAAGCTGCTAAAGACAGGGTGACACTGCCACGATACCCTTTTTTTTTGTTGGTTTTTTTTTGGCTCGCTGGGACAGTTTTTGGGCTTTCTGACTCCAAACCTTGGGAGATCCCAAGGTTTCCAGTCCTTACCTGGAGGCTGGAAACAGAGATCCATTGGAGCTCAGGACTTAAAAACCTGGAAACTGAAGCAATGAGAGCCAGAAATCTTTAGATATCTCTTGGGTTTTGCCTGCTCATAGAAACCCTGCAGTTTCTTGATAAAATCATCCCCAAAATCAGGGGATTTGGGGCCTCCTGTGTGCCATTTCCAGGTATTTTGGCTTGGATGTTCTGCCAGAAAATAATTCTTCGGGGGTTCTGGGAGACCCTGGAAACCCAAAGGGTTTTGCTGAGCTCTTGCTCTGCACTGAAGTAAAGCTCATCGTGCCCTCGCCCCACAAAATATTTTGCTGTTTTCTGACCCCTCTCTAGGCAGAAACCCTCCCAGGCACTTCCTTATCTTCCAAGCCCTTTTAAATGGTTTATTTTTAATTAAAAAGCACTGTGGCTCATTAGCAGCAAACAAAGCCGGCGCTTTTTTAACATTCCCAGGCTTTCCCACTTCCGCCTCCTCAGCTCTGCACAGGTCAGGATGATGGATTTTTTTTTTTTTTTTTCCTGCTCCCTTCACTAATCAGCTTTTGCTGCTTTTGGCCTCTCAATTTTGCTGTCTTGGAGGGGTTTTTTTGGGGGGGAATTGAGGTGGTTTTGCTGCCACAAAAATGCAGCACCTTGGCTCTAAACTGGATTAAAGCCACACCACAAATTGGTTTTTTTTTTTTAAGTGCCCCAGTGTGAAAATAACTCCAAAATGTCAGCTCAGGAAGCTTTTGGAGCTTTTTTTGGCCATTTCCTCCCATCCTGTCCCTTATTCCTTGGGAGGAGAGCCCGACTCCCACCTGGCTCCATCCTTCTGTCAGGGACTTGTGGAGAGAGATTTAATAATCAGATTTTCCCCCATTAAAAGAAAAATTAAATTCGCTTCCCATCGGTTCCGTGACATTCAAAAAAATGATGAGATAATGTTAGAAAATAGAAACAAAAAAATCAATTAATGTTAAAAAAAATACTGGGAAGGAATTTAAGGAGTTCACCTTCACTGGTACCAATCTGTGGCACTCCAAGGTTTGGGATAAGCCGTGGCAGCAGCTGGAGCTCCTGACTTCTGGAATTAAGGAAAAAACCAGAATCGTGGCCTCTTGGGGTGCTGAGTGAAGGATGAGAAATCCCTCAGCTGTGCTCGAGGACCACATTTTGAGTGAGCAGTGAGAAAGTGGGAGCAGGGAATTCGGAATCCCTGATTTTTTTTTTAGTACTCTGCCACTTTTTCCAGCCTCGATCCCCCAAAGGATCGTGGATTTTTTGGTCTTTGGGCACAAACCCAGTGATGAGCTGGTTTGTTCTGCATGGAAAATTCTCATTTTATCTCCAGGAAATCTCATTTTTTAAGCCTCTTAAGCAGGGCGAAATGCGACAAAACACCAGGAAATTTGACTTTGTGACACGGAGAAGCTGTGGGTGTTCCACCCCTGGAGAGGTTTACGCTTGGATGGGGCACCTGGAACGACCTGGATTTTCTCTTTTCCCTCTCTTGTGGTTTTAGGAGGTTTTAGGAGAGAAGCTGAATCCTGGTGATCCATAGGTTTGGAGCACCTTGAAGATTCCCAGTGTGGGAGGCTGATCCCAGGTTTCAGTGGGATTTCATGAACTCAATAAATAATAACTTCGAAAAAAGACGCTCAGACATCTCGAAATGATTTTCCTGAGACCCCAGCAAGGCGAGATTCCCTCACCTGGCTCCTCTCCTTCCCATTCCCGTGTCTGAATCCCATCCTGCTGCTTTTCCCGGAGAAAGCTGCGGAATTCCTGTGGGATTTGGCTCTACAGACGGGGCTGGACCTGTCCTCTTTTCCAGGCAATTGTTCCCTGTACCTGAATTTCCCGCAGGATAAAGAAGAGATTTGGAACCGGTTGGGAAATGACACTCAGAGGGTGAATTTGGGGATTTATTCCCTGGTTTTCATCACAAGCTGGGAAGTGAAGGGTGGGCAAAAGAGGGAAGATCCCCTGGATTTTAGTGGGATAACAGCCAGCTGTGGGATTTGGAGTGCTGGGTTAGATTTTTTTTAGGGATTTTTACCCTCAGCTCTTCAGCACCCTGTTCTTAATTCCATTTTTTAGTGGGTTTGGGTGGTGAGACTCTCACACAAGATTCCCAGAGAAGCTGTGGATCCCGGGAAGTGTCCGAGGCCAGAGCTTGGATGAACCTGGGATAGTGGAAAGTGTCCAGAGGGTGGGACTGGATGAGTTTAAGGTCCCTTCCCACCCAAACCATTCCAGGATTCCTGAGGACACAAACAGAGACTCAGCCACACCACGAGGGAAACAGTGGGGAACAGATCCTGGGATTTGGATTTTTCCCCATTCTTGGTGTTGCCATGGCAGGGATGAGTGTTGGTGGGAAAAACAAAATCCTTTTTGTGTGCCCGAATCCTAAACTGATCCAACCCAGAGGCCTGGTGGGAGAGACAACTCCTGTCCTAAATCCCTCAGCTCCAAAACTTCCCATCTCAGCTCCTTCGCCTTTTTTTGGGGATGTGCACAGCAGAAATTCCAGAAGCGCAACTCCACTTCCGTTGGAAATGCCAGAACCCTTGGGATTGTGCAGCTGGAGGAGTTCTTCCCTCTTCTCTTGGGAATTGAAATTCCCACTTCTTGTGTTCTCTCACGTCACCTAAAAATAACCAAAATAAACCTTTTTCGGTGCTTTTGAAGGGCTGAATCTCTCTCCTCTCCCTAAATTATCGGGATTATTCGTTAACTCCCTTGGGATTATTTATTCCATCAAAAACTTCCAGCTCCCCCAACTCTTCCTCCTGCTCCCTCCTCAGCAGAGATTTTCCCAGCAATTCCAGGGATCTGCTGAAATTTCCTTTTTGCAGCTTTCCTCAGCTCAGCGTTCCAGAGATGATCCCTGTTCCTCTGGATGGAGAGGGAGACGTTCCTGCTGTCCCAAACATTCCATTTTCCGTGAGATCCGGGAGATTTTTTTTTTCACTCCTAGGTGTTCCCCAGAGCTTTTTCCCTTGGTCATCCAAACCTCCAGGGCCCTGTGACACGAAGGCTCCTTTCTCCTCATCAATCCTTAAATTCCTCCCATTTTTAAAATTCCTTTTATTTTCCCCTGCCACGGTTTCTTTTCGGGATGAATTCCAAATTTTTCTTGCTGCTACAACTGCCTGTGTGTGTTGGAACTTGTCAAAAACAGTAAAGCCTAAAAAACTCCAGGCATATTTTGGGGGGAAAACTTGAAATAGCTTAATTTCTTTTTCTTTGTTTTAAGCCCTCTTCCCCATTCCTTCTCCTCATTCGTGAAGGTTGTTAAACTTGACATCCCTGTAAATGAGCTGGAAAAACTCCAACCTGAAGTGCTTTTTCCCTTTGGAAAGCCTCCCTGCACTGGATTTGTCTCTCCATGCTTTAGGCAAGTGACTTTCCAGAGGTGATTGATGGGAAGCTTTTCCATTAAAATTCCTTAAAAATGTGCAAAGAGGAGGAAAAGAGATTTTTATCTTTTTTTTAAACTCTTTTTTTCCTTGTCCAGAAAGCGAATCAGAGTCATCTGTATCCAAACATGTTTGGATTTGGAATTTTTTGCCTTCAGTGGGATCCGGGGGAACCATTCCTCAAATGTTTTTCTCTGGGCTTTGTGTCCTTCTTTTTTTTTTTTTTTTTTAATTTTTTTCCAACTTTTGCTGCTTTTGGCTCCCACATTTGGGAATTTGAGCTCTTCCCGACCTCATGGAACCAAACTTTTCGTTTCAGTTCACTGCAGGATGTGGAGGGGTTTGGAAAATTGGACTCCCCTCATCCTTTTGGAAGAAGTTCCACGGACCAATAAAGACTTTTGGAATCCCAGCATTCCCTTAGGAACCTGATGTGGCCGGGTGGGCTCCGAAAAGCCTTCGAGGAGTTCCTGGAGTCGTGGAATGGTTTTGGAAGGGACCTTGGAGATCATCTCATTCCACCCCCCGCCATGGGCAGGGACACCTCCCACTATCCCAGGCTGGTCAGAAGTTGCTCCGAGGTCCTTCCTGAGAGGGCTGGAAAACTCCTCCCACCCCATCCTTTTCCCATGGTTCTCATCCGTCTGCTCCTGCCTTGCCTTCTCCCACTTTTCTTTGACTCCAGGAAGCTCAGAGAACGGACACGACGTCAAAATCCGACGGAGATTTATTGCTCCGCTCTCATCCCCTCCCGTTTTGGAAAGGTCATCCCGTGGGATTTGGGCTCCCAGATCCATGGATGGACAATTTATTCCGTGATTAGCACCATTCCTGGCATGAAAACGTCCCAAAAAATGTCACATTCCCAAATAATGCTCAGATCCAGTGCGGAGCGAGGAGCGGGCAGTGAGGACACGACTTCTTGAGTATAAAGATAGTTTTTTAGCTATAAATTAAAGCTGTTTTATATTTTTAATATCCTTGAGGTTGGAAAGAATCCTTGAGGTTGGAAAAGCCCTCCAAGGCCATCCAGTCCAAGCCATGCCTGGTTCCCACCTTGTCCCCAGCCCAGAGCTCTGAGTGCCACATCCAGGAATTCCTTGGACACTTCCAAACCTCTCTGAGCAGCCCATCCCAATATTTGTTGGCCTCGGAGCCAGCAGACCCTCACACCCTCGTTATAAAACACCTCTAATTAACCTGAATTGACTTTCCTTTAATTGAAAACCACCTTTGGAATTTTTTGTCCTACCACAAAGGTTTGCTCCCTTTGGAATCCTCAGCTGAGAGAAATAACGGGGAGAAAATTCAGTTTATTCCCTCGTTGTTCCATTGCCTGGAATTTTTCCGCGCCGAGATCGGAGTTCCCTTCTGCGGGTGGGATGATCTCAAGGACCATGAGGTCTAGGCAGAGGTGGCCTCCTGAAGGTGATAAATCCTGGGAAAGGAGCTGGGAA
Source organism: Callaeas wilsoni (assembly GCA_013398955.1). Taxonomy (NCBI): domain Eukaryota; kingdom Metazoa; phylum Chordata; class Aves; order Passeriformes; family Callaeidae; genus Callaeas; species Callaeas wilsoni. The sequence goes on from VWPU01010552.1 coordinate 5,964, forward strand.
TGGAGCTGGGAATGGAGCTGTCTCTGGGTAGCTCCACGTTTAACCCCTCAGCTGCCAGCACAGCCCGTCCCTCCTCTCTTTGTTTGACCAAAACGAGCAATTTGAGATTTCGGATTTTGGTGGGGGTTTAGGGTGGGTTATGGATGATCCCTGTTTGCCTGGGAATGAGAGGTGGAGACGTTGGATGGGGTTTCTCAGCTTGCTTCTGACACAGGTCATTTATTCCCTCTCCAGTTGTCCATAAATTACTCCAGTTTTCCATAAATTACTCCATTTTTACATAAATTACTCTGCTTGTCCATAAATTACATTTTTCCCCTTGACTCCCAGGGTTTCCCTACAGCTCAGCCTCAAGGCAATCCTATTTTTATGTGGATTTTCCAGGTTTTCCCAGCCTCCACAGGCACTCCAGAGCTTTCCAGGTTGCGCTGTCGCTGCTTTAATGTCGTTTTGGACCTTGCCATGATGCACAGACACTATTCCCAAGGAGTTCTCCCAGATTTTAAAAACCAAAATCATGGATTCATGGAGTCATTTCGGTTGGAAAAGACCTCCAGGATCATCAGGTCCAACCCTGAATATCCTAAACCACGTTGTCAAGTGTCACATCCGCTTGTTTTTTGGATACTTCCAGGAATGGAGACTCCTCCACTTCCCTGGAAAACCTGTCCAATTCCTGACCACTCGATCAGTGAAGGAATTTTTCCCCAAAATCCAACCTGAACCTCCTCTGACACAACTTGGGGCCTTCTCCCCTCATCCCATCACAAGATTCCTGGGAGAACAGGCCCAACCCAAAACCTCCTTCCGGGGAATTTCGGGTTTTTCCTTGTGCAAGAACTGAGTGGCAACAAATAAGACCAAGGATTGAGGCTGGAAACCAAGGAGAGGAGGTGAAAAGTGGGATAAAAATCTGTGGAAATCATCACCACAGGACTTGGAGAGCATGAAAAAAAAATGGTTAAAAAATGAAAGATTCCCAGAAGTTCCTGCAGGGTGGTGAATGGAAGCACATTCCAAGGTGCCTCAGGAAGCCCCTGAGCTCTGGATCACTGGATTATGGAAGGATGGAGTTGTCTCCATGTGCTTTTCCTGCTCTTCCACTCCCGTTATCCCTGGAGGAAACAAGCCCCGACCTCCCAGTGCAGCTCCCGAGTCTTTCCCTCATCCCTCGCTCCCAACATCTGCTGCCTTTGCAGGAATATTTCCCTGGCACCAGCTGCAGCTCCCTGGCAGCGCGAGAGGCAGCAGGGTTGACTCCCAGCTCCTTGATTTTTCCCAGAATCTGCAGGATTTTTGGTTTGTCCCGGAGTGCTCAGCTCTCTTTTCCCAGCTCCATCTCCGCTGAGGCTTCAGAGGAGGAAACATCTCAAAAAATGCTGAATTTTGGATGTTCCCCTTTCCTTTTGTCTCCTGTGGACCGGGTGAGTGAAAAATGGGGAGAAATCTCTGGGAAAATGGGGAAAACTCTGTTGTAGTCCCTGCCCTCCAAAGTGAGGACACGAGGTAAGGTTGGAATTCTGAGTCTGATTTGAATTCTGAAAAAAAAAAAAAATTAAAAAATTTGGCAAAGGAGGGAAAATGAGATTTATTCTTTATCTTTACGGTCTCTGGGCTGGGGGTTTTGTACTGTGACCTTCTCATGAATTTTCAGGCTGGTAAATCCAACTTGGAGCAAAAAACAATCTGGAAGGGGACAAAAGAAAAAAAAAAAAAGAGATTTGTGAGGTTCCTTAAATATTCTTTGGGACACTTGGATTCAGGAGGATGGTGCAAATTTAGGGATAATTTGCCTCTCTCCTTGCATTAAATCAAATCCTGCGGCTTTCTATTTACAGGGAAGATAAAATCTGAAGTGGGGGGGCTTAAAATCTCACCCGCGGGAGTGGCTCTGGTTATTTTTAGGGATCCCTGGCTGTTTTTCCATCGGCAGAAATCGGAATTCCGGTGTGTGCCCAGCTGGCAGCAGCTGGGCTCCTGTGCCGTGGCCGTGGTGGGTGACCGTCACCGCGAGGGCACCGCCAGTTTTGTGCCCCCCACTTTTGTCCTTCCCCCGCTTGTTTTCCTTCCGGAGAAACGGGCTCAGCCTGATGCTGTTCCGTGGCAGGAATGGGGGTTTATCCCTCTTTTCGCCTCCGTTTTCCATCCGGTTCCCTGCGGAACAACCACAGATTTAATCCCATGGAAAAGCGACACCAAGAGCCACGCAGGGACCCTCGGAAGGGGTGGTGACAGAGGCCACTCCTTTCTCTGTTCAAGAAATTCAGACAAGAAAGCAAAAATTGTTGATTTTATTCCCATTTTTCTTTTCCCTCTCCAGTTCTTTTAATCCTGACAATATTAATATTATTAATATCCTGGAAATATTAATATTAATGCCCTGGAAATGTAAATATAATTTCTTTAAGGGAAGAGTGGAGGTGGCACTCAGTGCTCTGGGCTGGTGGCAGAGTGGGGATCAGGCGCAGCTTGGACTCGATGGTCTTGGAGGGCTTTTCCAACCTGGAAAACTCTGGAATTCCGTGGAATGGGATCCAGAGCAGAGCTCTGGCTCCGGGAAACTTGGCAGGGGGAAGGGGAGATTTTTGGTGTTTGTGATGAGCAGAGAGGGACCCGAGCAGCTGAAGCTGCCGGAAGCCGCTCAGATGCTTCCAGCAGGGATCGTGCCCTCGGCTGGTGCATCCCAAACATCCGCGGTCGGAATCGGGATGCTCCAGCTGTGAGGGCTGGGCGGAGTGGGATCCACGGGTCACATTGGAGGGCTTCCCTCGCCATCCCGCGTCACTTCCCAGTCTTTCTCCAGGATCTCTGTGGAGACAGAGGGATGGCTGACACCTCCCAGAACTTCCATCCAAATACCCTGGAATGAGAGGAGGCTCTGAGGTCTGGGAATCATCAGGCTGGGAATAAAGGCTATCCCAAAAAAGCAGAACGCGCGGAATCGCAAAATTGTGACCAAAAATTCCCAGCACGTGGAATTGCAAATCCCATCCATTCCTGGAGCTCACGGGGCAGAGCAGCCTGAGGAAAAAAGCTCGGGAAGAGGTGGGAAAATGGTCTTAGATCCTCAGTTTCAGCAGTAAGGGAACCTTGGGATAACAGCAGCTTGGAAATGGTTCTGCACCAGCAGCTCCTCTGCTGGGCTGAAGGAGGCTATTTTTAGGACGTTTTTAGGATGTTTTTAGGACGTTTTTAAGATGTTTCTGGAAGGAGCTGGAATCCTGCTGGTTTTGGGATAAGAACATTGGGACACATGATAGATTTCCCCGTGCCGGACTCCAAACGTGGGAATGGATCCCATGAAAAACTTCAGCTGTTTCAACTCTTCTGATTTTCTCCTCAGCTGAATTATGGGGGTTTTTTAGCAGCAGGATTTTGGCCAGGTTTGTCCTGATCCTCGGTTTGGAGTGGCCCAGCCTGCAGAGCAATCCTGGCAGCTCCTGACCTGCGGGAATGGGATGAATCCAGACCTCGTCACTTCCTGTGACCGCGATGTCTCAAAATCACAAATTCTCTTGAAATTCCCCTTTTTTTTTGCCATTTCCCTCCCCACGGGGATCATCCCAGGAGGACACCTCTGGGAACGTGCACCAGGACTGAGGCCAGGACCTTGAGGTCTCAAAAGCCTTGAAAGAAGAGGCCACGATTGGGTTGGGAAACTGAAAAACTGGGAAATTTGGATCTCAGGCTGCTCCCTGTGCTCGGTGACCAAACTGAGGTGACTTTTTCATCCCTGGAAACGTTTTTGTCACCCACTCACCACGGAATTGCCACACAGCTCGGCGCCGGTGTCCCCAGGGAGCTCTGGGACTGGCAGCAGCACATCCCAGCCTGGGAATCCCAGAAGGCCCGGATCGCTGAGGTTGGGAAAAGCCTTCCAAGGTCATCCAGTCCAAGCTGTGACCAATGCCCACCTCGTCCCCAGCCCGGAGCACTGAGTGCCACATCCGGGAATTCCTTGGACACCTCCGGGGATGGGGACTCCAAACCTCCCCGGGGAGCTCCTTCCGATTCCCATCAGCCCTTTCCATGAGGAAGTTCCTCCTGTTCCTGGAGTTGCTCCCCGTGGATTCAGATTTCCAGATTTCCCCTCCATTTCTGGTCTAAATCTGCTTTTATTTTCCATGTCGAAGCATTCCCAGTGAAGTCCTGCACCTCCAAATTAAAATCCCCTTTCCTGGTGGGATTCAGGTCACCCTAAATTTAGAAACCCCAAACAGGCACTCGGTGCTCCAAAGGAGATCCCGAAGGGATTTTTCTTTTCCTTTTTTTTTGAAATTAAATTGATGGAAGGTGGGAATGTTTGGAATTCTTTGCCATGGATCCCGTGCAGGGTGACGCTTTGATGAGGGCTGGTGTCACCTCTCAGACCTCTGGCTCCTGGATCTCATCCAGCTGGGCATTCCCTGGGATCCACTCTGGAGATCAGATACGGCTCCTGGCTGCCAGCTGAGCAGGGAACCAGGGCTGCTCCCATCTCCTCGTTCCTTAATTACTTTCCCAAGGACTTGGAGCAATCCTCTTCTCTCCAACCACATCACTGCTCCAAAGTGGGGCTGCTCTCATCTCCCTGGATCAGTCCGTGGGTTGCTCCGGGCATTTTTGGCTGGAAAAGGAGCAAGTTTTGGCATGGCCATAAAAAAATGAAAGGGTGAAAGGTGTCTGTGGGGAGAACCAGTTAAACCAGGAGTGGGGAGGGGGACGCTTCCCATAATCCCATTGACACCCCTGTTGTGGGTTTCGTTATTCCAAGCAGTGTTTTCCACGAAAAAAGGAGGGAGAGGGATTTTTTATTTTGTACGGATATAGTGACAGGACACAGGGAATGGCTTCCCCCTGCCAGAGGGCAGGGATGGATGGGATATTGGGAAGGAATTCCTGGCTGGGCTGGAATTCCCAGAGAAGCTGTGGCTGCCCCTAGATCCCTGGAAGTGTCCAAGGCCAGGCGGGACACTGGGGCTTGGAGCAGCCTGGGACAGTGGGAGGTGTCCCTGCCATGGATGGGGTGGCACTGGATGGGCTTTAAGATCCCTTCCAGCTCATTCCGGGATTCTGGGATTCTAAACCATCTTTGTTGGGTTTTCCGTGGAGCAAACTGGAAACACAATTTGGGACCAGAGCAAAAGCCCTTCCAGCCGTGCGGGGGCCGGATTGATCGAACGAGAGCCTTTATCCCAGCGTGGGGCTGAGAAGAACCGTCCCGGGAGCCGCAAATCCTCGGCGCTCCGCTGGGCTGGGCGAGACCGCGCGGAGCATCCCCGCTCCGGCTCCGCTCGGCCTCTCTGTCCCGTCTCTCATCCCCAAAAAGTCATTTTTGGGTCTGCCCTGCTGCTTTCCGGGCCTCAGGAAGAACGAGGGGACAGGAACGGGGCTGGGGGGCCTTGCTGGTGTTTTTCCAGAGGTGGTTTGGGATCAGAAAACGCTGCTGGACCTTTCCCAGCTTTTATCTGGTGGATGATGTGCGGGTGCCAGGACGTTTTGCTCAATACGAAGCCTGAATTCCAGCAGATGGAAAACCTTCCCTCTCCAGAGGGGTTGGCATTCAGGGAGGTGGCGGCTGCACGTGAATGATCCTCTTTGTTTTCCTCGCCTCGCTCCCACTGACTGCTTCCAAATATTCCTGATTGCTCCAGGAGCTGAGGAGCTTGGCTTGGAAACCTCCCAGATTTGCTTCAGCGCAGTTTATTTTTGTGATTTCCATTTGGCCTGAGTTCGGCGTTCCCCTCTCCTGTTTTTTGGGGTTTTTTTGACAATTAAAGAACTGATTTTGTTCTTCACCCCTGCCCTGTGCCTTTGATGGAGCCTGTTTGGCTTCAGGGTTTGGGAATAAAAGCACGGAATTGTTCAGCTCCAGGTGTTCCCATCACACCTGTCGAGAGCCCAGCATGAAAATTCCACGTGGCTGGAGCCCAGATCCATGGGGAAAGGTGGGCCATCCCAACATTTGTGGCCAGGGACACCTCCCACTATCCCAGGGTGCTCCAAGCCCTGTCCAGCCTGGCCTGGGCACTGCCAGGGATCCAGGGGCAGCCACAGCTCCTCTGGGAATTCCAGCCCAGCCAGGAATTCCTTCCCAATACCCCACCCATCCCTGCCCTCTGGCAGTGGGAAGCCATTCCCTGTGTCCTGTCCCTCCAGGCCTTGTCCCCAGTCCCTCTCCAGCTCTCCTGGAGCCCCTTCAGGCCCTGGAAGGGCTCTGAGCTCTCCCTGGAGCTTCTCCTCTCCAGGTGAGCACCCCCAGCTCTCCCAGCTTGGATCCCTGGGAACTGAGAGGCTCCAGCCCTGGAGCAGCTCCATGGATTCCTCTGGAATCTCTCCAGCAGCTCCAGGTCCTTTGAGTGTTGGGGATCCTCAAGTGCCCCATCTCCACCTCTTCCCAACCCCTCCAGGGTTAAACCCCGCTGGGCCTGGGTTAAAACCAGAGCTCCTTGTCCCGCATCATTTTGGGCACCTCCAAAAGGCAGCTGGAGCCCTGATCCTGCTGGGAATTGCGTTGGAGCTGCACAAACACCTCCTGATTGCCCCGCTCCGGGTTTGTGAGTGGATTCAGTTGCTGAATGAAGAGCCAATTGCAATTAAGCCCATTCAGCTCCCTAACGAGGCATTCCGGAGGTTTATAGGGTTTAATTAGGCCCAGTTGTTAAGCCTGAGTTCATGGAGTGCTGCTCTGAAGCCTGGGATCGGCATCAATCTCTAAAACTGGAGTCATCCTGGAGAGCTTGGAGGCAGGAATTATCTGGGATGGGGGTGGGGGGGAAATTGAGGATATTTATGGACAGGAAGCAGTTAATTCCTGGGATATTCTGCTGGAGTGGGGGAACATCAGCTTAAGTGATTTCCCTGCAGGCTCAGGCTTGGGAAGAGCAAAATTCCACCTCTCCCAACTTTTAAACCCGTGGATGTTTGGACACCTGGAAGCTGATGAGTGATTTAAATCTCTTTTAACAGCTGTTGGAGGCTCTGATTTATTAACGGGGCTGTGCTGAGCCTTTGGCTTCACCTGGAGCCAGGTGGGGCTGGGATTCCCTGGAACTCTTTTCCAGCTCAGGCCGATGTGTTCCTGTTCACCCTGGAGGCTCCTGGTTTTCCCTTTTCCTGTGTCCTTGACCTTTTTGGCCCTTTTAGCTCCTGGCCAGAGGATCTTTAGGGATGGATGGGACCCACCAGGGTGAGATCCGCTCTTCCTCGGCTCTGGAACTCCCGGGGCACGGAAACCCTGTGGCATCCTCGGTGCAGATCCCCTACTCTGAGCAGGGAAACCCCTGAGGTTTTGGGATATGGGGTCTCTAATTCTTCCTTATTTTTTTTTCTTTTTCCTGAGCTGAAATCTTCTCTGTTTGTGTGGTGGGAGTTCCAGGGGTGGCTGGATTGGGGTTTTCCCAGTGACTGGAAGCTGCCTTGAGATGCAGCTCCGGGTTTGGTTGCAGGAGGTGGTTGGAGCCGGGGGTCCCAGGAGGGTGGGAATTTCAATTTATTCCCATGATCCTGTTTGGAGCCAGGGGTCCCGGGAGGCTGAAATTCCGATTTATTCTCGTGATCCTGTTTGGAGCTGAGGATCCTAGGAGGGTGGGAATTCCAATTTATTCCCATGATCCTGTTTGGAGCCAGGGGTCCTGGGGGGGTGGGAATTCTGATTTATTCCCTGTGATCCTGTTTGGAGCCGGGGGTCCCGGGAGGGTGAGAATTCCAATTTATTC
>VWPU01010552.1:14824-28050 GCA_013398955.1 Callaeas wilsoni
AGGAATCGGAGCTGGAAGGGGGGATACGCCCGGAGCAGCCCCTCCTCCTGCCTCATAACTTCTTCTCCCGAGCCTGTGGAAGTTTCTCCGCCGCGGATTCCCGGTGCAGGGACCCTGGGACGCTCCGGCCCGCGGGGAGAAGCCGGCGGCGGGGGTGAGCAGCAGGGTCCGTCCGTCTGTCTCTGTCCCTTTGTCCGTCCAGGGTTTGGCTCCCCTGGGATTCTTCCCACCCTTCCCGGCCTCAGGTTGCAGTTAAGGAGGGAGAGGGGCCGGGGGAGGAAGAGGAGGAGGGTGAGGAACAGCAGCTCTGGATGAGGAGGAAGAGGAGGATGAAGGAGGCAGCAGCTCCAGGTGAGGAAAATGAGCAGGAAGAGGAAGAGGAGGAGGAGCAGCTTNATTCCCACATTCTTCCCGGAGCGCGCGGGGTGGCATCCCCGGCCCCGTTCTCCCCCTCCATCCCAGCTGCCGGGAAGGAATCGGAGCTGGAAGGGGGGATACGCCCGGAGCAGCCCCTCCTCCTGCCTCATAACTTCTTCTCCCGAGCCTGTGGAAGTTTCTCCGCCGCGGATTCCCGGTGCAGGGACCCTGGGACGCTCCGGCCCGCGGGGAGAAGCCGGCGGCGGGGGTGAGCAGCAGGGTCCGTCCGTCTGTCTCTGTCCCTTTGTCCGTCCAGGGTTTGGCTCCCCTGGGATTCTTCCCACCCTTCCCGGCCTCAGGTTGCAGTTAAGGAGGGAGAGGGGCCGGGGGAGGAAGAGGAGGAGGAGGAGGGTGAGGAACAGCAGCTCTGGATGAGGAGGAAGAGGAGGATGAAGGAGGCAGCAGCTCCAGGTGAGGAAAATGAGCAGGAAGAGGAAGAGGAGGAGGAGCAGCTTCCAAAGGGGAGCATGAGGAGGGTGAGCAACAACAGCCACCAAGGGGGAGGAAAAGGGGGAGGAGGAGGGGGAGGCAGCAGCTTCCAAAGGGGAGGAAGAGGGGGATGAGGCGCAGCGGCTCCAGATGAGGAGGAAGAGGAGGATGAAGGAGGCAGCAGCTCCAGGTGAGGAAAATGAGCAGGAAGAGGAAGAGGAGGAGGAGCAGCTTCCAAAGGGGAGCATGAGGAGGGTGAGCAACAACAGCCACCAAGGGGGAGGAAGAGGAGGATGAGGAACAGCAGCCCCCAAGGGGGAGGATGAGGAACAGCAGCTTCCAAAGGGGAGGGAGGGGCGGAGGGGGGGGAGCGGGCGCCGAGGGGGGGGGTGGGCGACAGAAGCTACCAAAGGGGAGGAAGAGGAGGATGAGGAGGCAGCAGCTCCTGATGGGGAAGATGAAGAGGGTGAGAAGGCAGCAGCTTCCAAAGGAGAGGAAGAGGAGGGTGAGGAACAGCAGCCTCCAAGGGGGAGGAAGAGGAGGAGGAGGCAGCAGCTTCCAAAGGGGAGGAAGAGGAGGATGAGGAGCAGCGGCTCCAGATGAGGAGGAAGAGGAGGATGAGGAGGCAGCAGCTCTGAATGAGGAGGAAGAGGAGGATGAGGAGGCAGCAGCTCCTGATGGGGAAGATGAAGAGGGTGAGGAGGCAGCAGCTTCCAAAGGAGAGGAAGAGGAGGGTGAGGAACAGCAGCCTCCAAGGGGGAGGAAGAGGAGGATGAGGAGGCAGCAGCTCTGAATAAGGAGGAAGAGGAGGATGAGGAGCAGCAGCTTCCAAAGGGAAGGAGAAGGAGGATGAGGAGGCAGCAGCTCCCTGATGGGGAGGATGAAGATGATAAGGAGGCAGCAGCCTCTAGTGAGGAGGATGAGGAGGATGAAGATGAGGAGGATGAGGAGGCAGCAGCCTCTGGTGGGGAGGGTGAGGAGGATGAAGAGGATGAGGAGGCAGAAGCAGCCCCAGCTTCCCCCTGCACTGCACACTTGGAGCCCCTTGGTGCTGTACCAGAAGGGCCTGAGATGCCCCAAACCTCTCCAAAATAGGAATTTTGGGGTGGCTGAAGGGCCTGGAACGCCCCAAACCTCTCCGAAATAGGAATTTGGGGGTGACTTTTCGCTTCCCCTGGCGGGACATGGCTCAGGGGCATCAGGGAGAGGTTGGGAAGGAGATTCCAGGGCATTACGGAATATCCAGGGTTGGACGGGACCCACAGGGGTCACTAAAATCCCACCCCTGATCCTGCCCAGGACAATCCCAAAATCCCAGAATGTGCCTGAGGGTGTTGCCCAAATGCTCCTTGAGCTCTCTGAGAGTTCCCATGGTTTTGTTTTGGGGGTTTTTTGGGAAAAAGCCAATTCCTGTTGCTCCTTTGATGCATCCGGGGGGTCTGAGCATGCAACGGGCAGAATCTGGTCCCGGAAAACTTCCCACCAGTGGGATAAGGAGATGGATTTTTCCCTCTGGTCTTGTTCAGTTGGGCTGTGGGACGTGGCCGAAGGAAAGTCCTGGATCAAAGCTGTGACAACAACGGAGCAAATCCCCTGGGAATGGTTGTAATTCCAAAAAAATGGGTATTTCAGTGGGCTGTGGGAGAAGCAGCAGGAAGGGTTGGTCTGGGGCCATTCCTGCCTGGAGAAGTCACAAATTCCAGGATGGAATTCTCCTTTCCTGCTGCAGGTTTTGTCGTGGCGACGGATGCAGGGGTTGCTTGGCTGGAATCCACATCCAGCTGTGGGTTTGCTCCTTTCCCAATCCATCTTTTCCTGCCCCAGGAGCACCGGTGGTGGTGGTGCCTGAGATCCGCTCCAGATTCCCACCTTCCCCTGTGGATGCTGGAATGATGTTCCACAAATTTCATTTCGATTCACAATTTTTTTTTTTTTTGGGCTGCTCTCCATTGTGGGCCCAAAATAACGGGAATTCTGCTGGAATCAGGAATTGCAGGGAAGTGCTTTGCATCCAGGGAGAGGAGGAAATCGACCACCGGGAGATGGTTCCGGGAATGTCCCAAAAGTCTTCGTGGCTCTTTGCGGGTCGGACGGAATTGGCAGGAATTGCTCCCTGTGTCTGGTCACTGCACGTGGGAGCAGGAGCAGGAAAGGGACAGGGAATGTTGGGGATTCCCGGTTTTCCTGCAGCTCCAAGGATCCTCAGGAGGGGTGGAGGTTGCCTTTGGAGGGCTGGCACAGGGATGTGGGGACACGTCCTGGCTCTTCTGGGCGTCATTTGATCCTTTTTTGGAATCGCTGGATTTTTGGTCCTTTTTGAGGGTTACTGGGATTTTGGGATCACTGGATTTTTGGTCCTTTTTGAGGGTAACTGGAATTTTGAGATCACTGGATTTTTAGGATCACTGGAATTTTGCTTGTCCTTTCTGGGTGTCACGGCATTTTTGGGATCACTGGGGTTTTTGGGTGTCATTTGCTCCTTTCTGAGTGTCACTGGATTTTTGGGATCAATGGGGGTTTTGGGTGTCATTTGGTCCTTTTTGGGGGTCACTGCATTTTTTGGGTGTCATTTGCTCCTTTCTGGGTGTCACTGGATTTTTGGGATCACTGGGGTTTTGGGTGTCGTTCGGTCCTTTTTGGGATCACTCAATTTTCCCAAGCACGGCTTGTCTGGGAATGGGAAAACCCAGGGGAGCAGGGGATGGAAGGAGGGATGGATGGAGGGATGGATGGGCAGAGTGCGACTGTTTGGGATTTGGGATGAGGGAGGTGCAGGTGGTGCCGAAGCTGTGGGATTTGCTCACCTCAGGCCTCACCTTCCTGTGGAATTAAAAATGAAATTCATGGGAAAAGTCGGAGATTTGGGCTCAAATCCTTGGCTCCGGCTCAGGGACTGCGGGATCTTTTCCTGACTGGGCGGGGGGTGCCTCTGGATCAGCCTTTCCCGTTTCCTGCCCATAAATCAGGGAATCCCAGCTTGGTTTGTCTCGGAAGGGACTTTAAATCCCGTCCAGTTCCTAACCTGTCCATGGGGGCTCGGATGGGGCTGGGTCAGGAGGTGGGAATGGGGAAATTCCATGCCCAAGCTCTCCTTGCTAGCTCTTTCCATGTCCTTATTCCAGCAAAAGCAAATCTGGAGGCAGGGAAATTCCTGCTGGGAGAATTCCTCCTGCCCCAAACCCAGGAGGCTCCCAGGGACCTCGGGCCGGGATCTTTGTTTCCTTTGTCCCGGCTCCTGTTCCCCTCAGGAGCACTTGGAACCGTGAATAACCTGGAAAAGCTCCAGCTGGAGGAACCGGAGCCCTGGCTGCCAGCCAAGCACTCCATCCCTTCATCCATCACTTCCCAACCCTTTTCCCCCCCATTTTTAAACCCCCCACCTCCTTCAAATTCAACGATTTTCCCACAAATCCCCACCTCTCCTTATCCCTGGAGATATTCCCCTTTTTGAGGATATATAATCCCATTCCACCTTTTTTAAGGGAAGACAGCTCCACAAACGTCACCCCCTGGATGCCCCAGGTGCCAGCAGGGTGACAGAACTGCAGATTTCCCCTTCTTTGTTCCATGAATCCGTCAGATGAGCGGTGATTCCCAAAAAAATTCCCCTTTGGAGTCACCCACCCCAAACCTTCCCGGCTCTCCTGGAATTCCTTGCAGGAATTGGAGCACCAATCCCTCCTTGGCTGTTTGCAGCAGCTGCACGGGCAGATCCAACGGGGTTTTTTCCCCTCAAATTGAGCCTCTTGGAGAGGGAGAAAGATTCTGCCTGGAGATGATCTTCCCAAGAACCACCCGACTGGAATTTTCTGCTTGGAAAAGCCTCTAAATTTAGCTTTAAAAAGGTGTTTTTAGTGTGAAAATCTGATTTGCGGGGAGTCACCATGGAGTGGGAAAAAGGAGAGGAGGGTCGGGATGTCATTCCCAGGACTCGCCAGGTGTTTTCCTGGATGCTTCCAAGCTGAAATCCTCCATCCCAAACTCCTGAAACATTCCTTGTCACTGGAATCTTAGAGGGACTCTTTATTCTCATTGATCCCTGGTGTTAATTGGAGTGGAATCCCTGGAAAAGAGCAAAGCCAGGATGAAGCCACTGAGATTTTTATTTTTTTCCTGAATCCATAATTTCCACCCTGGAATTTGTCCATGCCTGCCTGGGAGCAGGTGAGGCTCAGATCAGGAGAAGAACTTTTGATTGCCCATTAAAAAAAAACGAATAAAATTCCCTCTGGCAGCACCACTTCTGCTCCACAGGGAGAATTCCCTGTTTTCCAGAGGGGGAATTCTGCAGCAATTTTGGGGAGCCATTAAACCGCCAGCAATAACCAAAATTCCAGACCCTTCTGGCTGCTCCAGGGCTTGATCCTCAGGAAGTTCATCCTGGATTTAGGAGCCCAGAGAATAGGGTTGGATGCAGGTGATCCCTGATTTTCCTGGCCTTTTCTCCCGGGTTAATTGAGGCGGGAAGTGCCTCCTGCTTTTATCCCACCACCAATATTCCCATTTGGGCTTCATTGCCTCACGTGGGTGTTGGAAAAGGAGGGGGCAAAGCTGGGCTCTCAGCAGTAGCAAAGAAATGAAGGAATTCAAGGATTTATGGACTTTAATCCCGATTTTCCAAGACAAGAGGAGCTTTTTTGGCGGGAGAAAAGCTTTTCTTGGCACTGAGGGTGGGTGGGAGCATCACCCTCAGGTGGCCCAGCTCCAACCTCTTTCCCTCTGCAGGCGAGGGACTCTCCAGGCTCTGTGCTGGCTCCGGGAATTTCCAGGAGCTGCTTCCCAAGGGAAATGCTGTGTGCCCAGCTCCTCGTCCTGGCAGTGGCCGCGGGGCCCTTCGGAGCTGGGGCTGCTCATGAGGGTGAGTGACAAGGGACACCGGGGTCACCACAGGGGCGGCACCTGGGCCACATCAAGGAGGGAAATCCCATTTCCAAGCAGCTTTTCCTGCTCCTGGCATGGATCCACACGTGGATCTGTGGGGCCTTTAATTCCTGCTTGGGATCATCTGGATAACAAGGGCACCTCCAAAGGAATTCAGGGCCTTTAATTCCTGCTTGGGATCATCTGGATAACAAGGGCACCTCCAAAGGAATTCAGGGCCTTTAATTCCTGCTTGGGATCATCTGGATAACAAGGGCACCTCCAAAGGAATTCGGAGCCTGAATTCCCGCCCTGGGATTTATGGAGAAATTGGGGCTCTGCTCGTTGTCCTGCCTCTGTTGTACCTCCTGCTCCAGGGAGAAAGGGAAAACAAAAATCCCCTCCTGATTCCTCCTCTGAATTCCAGGACCTGGCTGCAGCCGCCACACGGGAAATGGGAGAGGAAAAACCTCGAGGAAGCCTTGAATCCTTCTCCTGCTTTTTGGGGAGTGGGGATGGCACAAGGATTCACCTATCCCTGGCTCCATGCAGTCCCACAAAGCTTTTGGGGATGAGGGGCTGGATCCAAAAAGCAGGAGGAAAAAGAATTCCAGGGGAGAGCCTCATGGGTGACCCAGGGTGTATTTTTGGTCTCGGGGGACAGATCCTTGGGAGTATCCTCCAGAGCTCCCAGGATTGTCCCAGGCTGGGTGGGATCCTCCCTTTCCCAACAGCCCCCAGGTTTGGAGGTGTAAATTCATCTAAACCCGGTAAATTCAACAAGGAGTTAATGGAATCTTCGGCACCAGCTCTGAAATTAACTTGATTAAGCTGCCGTCCATCAATTAACCAATAAACCCGACTCTAATGCTGCTTAATTCCGAGCTGGGAGCGGGGCAATAAATCAACGCTTGGAGATGTCTCTGGCAAGGCTGTGATGGATGAAATGGGATTGTTTTGGAGATGCATGGAAAATTCCAAATCCAATCCTATCCCCCTGTGATTAATAGAGTTGTCTGGGGTGGGATTTTCTCCAGGAGGTACCAATCCCAGTATCTTTAACATCCCACATTTCCCACGACAGCTCCAGATGCGTGATCCAAGCAGCAATTCCCAGAGTTTGGGAGTTTTTTGCCAGGCTGGAAAGCCCCCAGAACGGGCTGGGATTGTCCCTTTATGGGGAAAAGGACACCATCCCACCCTTTGCAATCCCGTGTTTGTTGTTTTCCTCCTCTTTATCCCTGGATGCAAATGAGGGTTGGGTGAGGAAGACTCTGAGGAATCAGGATGGATGGAGGAAGCTCTCTGGGAATTTGGGATGTGGATGAGGCAGCAAAGACCCCTCTGACACCGATTTTGAGGATGTTTTCCAAATCAGGGCCAAAAAAGCAGGAAAATCTGCACTTCCTTGAGTGGCTCCGAGAGGTGCATGGGTCTGGATTTTGTTGGGAATTTCCTGTGGGAATACAGGGTGTGGTTACCCTGGGGAGCTGCTGAAGGATTCCCAGCAGTCCTGAGGATGGAGATCAAGACTGGGATTTGCTTCCCTCTGTCTTTCTGGGGGAACAGGGATATCGAAATCCCAAAGGTAAGGAAAAGGAATAGATCCAAAATAGAAACTAGGAAAGGAACTCGTGGTGATCCATGAGCAGCTGAGCTGCTTCCAAGACACCCCGGACAGGGAGATCTCTGAGAAGGAAAATTGAAATAATTGTCCTTTATTTTTTTCAAGGAAAAGTGCTTTATATTCCCAATTTAACCCAAAAAGAGCTGATCCCTATTTTTCTGCGGTAAACAGAGTTAAATCGGGAAGAACTTGGTGGCAGGAGGCACAAAGATGGATGAAAGCCCTAAAATCCTTGGATAACATCCATCCACATCTGGAAAATGATCCCTCCTGCTGGTGGCCAGAGGGGATTGATCAGGGACACAGCAATGAAGGACAGCACAAAACCCGAATATTTCTAAGCCCTTTGTGGATCCCACTGGTAGGAATGGGCTGAAGGTCCAGGGAATTGAAGAGGTCAGACTAAAACAGGTTTTCCATGTGCAGCAGAATCCTGGGAAACACACCCAGCTCCTCTTCCTGGCAACTGGGACAGATTCTCCAGCCTGGTTGGGGCGAGTTGGGTCTCCAGACCTGCAGGTGAAAGTCAAGGCTGGGTGAAATCCAAAATGACCCAAAATGGGGAAGAAAAAATGGGACAAGGTAGAGCCCAATCCCAGTGAGGAAGATCTAACCCCTTCCTCCATCAGGGTCTGGAATAACTGGCTGCTAGGGAGAGAAATTCCAAGGAAAATACAAATTTTCCATATACCTCGCAGAGCCTTTGTGAGTTGAAGCATCCCTAAAAGCCATCAGATTCCTGTCCATGAAACGGATTCATAGAATGCCTAGAAAACATGGAATTTGGTTAGGAGGGAATACTGGGAAGGGAAAAATGCCTTGATGTTGGTTAAGGAAATTTCCCTGTACTCCTGACCCTTCCCTGCCATCGGAGCTGTCACGGGATTGCTTGGAAAAACACTGCAATTGTTCGTTCTTTGCACAAGATGCTGCTCCTGCCCAGGGTCAGGT
Source organism: Callaeas wilsoni (assembly GCA_013398955.1). NCBI lineage: Eukaryota > Metazoa > Chordata > Aves > Passeriformes > Callaeidae > Callaeas > Callaeas wilsoni. The sequence goes on from VWPU01010552.1 coordinate 23,109, forward strand.
GGTCCCACATCTCCACGGGTGTCCCTGATGTGAATCCCAGGGTGGTTGATAGGATGGCAGAGCTGCCACATTCCCAAATTTCAGTTGTGGGTGGCTGAGGGGTCTGCGTGTGCCTCTGAGAATGTGGAATCCCCGGGCATTCCCTTCTTTCCAGAGTGTCCTACAGACCTGCAGGTTTTGGTGGAGCTGGGATTTGGGGTTTGTCCTTCAGATCATGGAATAGTTGGAGTTGGAAGGGGCCTTTTAAAGGTGAATTATTCCCACCCTGCCATGGGCACCTTCCATTATCCCAGATTGCTCCAAGCCTAATCCAGCCAGGCCTTGGACACTTCCAGGGATCCAGGGGCACAAACTCCACCTGGGTCAGAACATCCAAATGAGGAATTAGGAGGAAATTAAGGAAAACAAAGCACCTGCTGCTCTGGGAAGCACCTAAACATGGTTTCCTTCGATATCCTGGGAATTCAGGTGGCTCTGGGGAGTTTTCCTCATTCCATGGCGTGGGATGAGCCTCCCTGCCCCTCTTGTCCCCCAGCCTGCAGGACAGCAGAGGTGGCCGACGTTCTGTTCCTCGTGGGGCACTCGGAGGGCGCAGGGAAGGAGAGCTCCCGGCTGCTCCAGGATTTCATCGGGAGCATGGCCAGATCCTTCGAGAATGCGGAGATGGGAAGAGGAGGCGTCCGACTGGGCCTGGCTCTGTACGGGGAGACACCAAGGTGGGTCTGTCCGTCCTCCTCCAGGCGCTCCTGGATTCCTGGAATCCAGCTCAGGGCCATGAATGAAGAGCTCCTGCAGTTCTGGGGAGCCTCTGAGCGAGAGTCGAGCCCTCAGCAGAGTCATCCAGAGGTGCTTGGCCGCAGGGAATTCTTTCAAGGCAGGAAGGATGGGTTTGGCTTTCCAATTCCAAGTTTTAGATCCTGGGTTGTGGTTCCACGGTCTGGGGCTCATTCCCTGCACTCCCCTGACCACTGTGAAGAGAACTTCCTGGCATGAGTTAAATCCATGGAATGGTTTGGGTGGGAAGGGCCCTTAAAGACCATTTCATTCCAACTGCCATGCGCAGGGACACCTTCCCCTATCCCAGGTTGCTCCAAGCCCCGTCCAAGCTGGCCTTGGACACTTCCAGGGATCCAGGGGCAGCCACAGCTTCTCTGGACAACTGGAAACTGAATGTCAACATTCTTGCCGGTTATGGCCGTTTTCAGAGCATCCCTTGCTCTTTATTCCCCCATATTCCCCCATTTCTCATTCCCAGGATGAGTGTCGAGCTCACGGATTACGTGACCATCAAAGAAACGCTGGATGCAATTCAGGATCTCTCCTTCAAAGGCAGCAGGCTCCAAACAGGCTCAGCCCTGGAATTTGCAGCTCAGGCTTTGTCCCACCAGGACACCCTGAGAGAGGAGGCAGCAAAGGTGGGTGAGCTCCCGAGGTGTTGTCCAGGGAGCAGCTGAGTCATCCCAGAATCCTGGAATGGTTTGGGTGGGACGGGAACTTAAAGATCATCCAGTGCCACCCCTGCCATGGGCAGGGACACCTCCCACTGTCCCTGGCTGCTCCAAGCCCTGTCCGACCTGGCCTTGGACACTTCCAGGGATCCAGGAGCAGCCACAGCTCCCCTGGGAATTCCATCCCAGGGCCTCACCACTCTCCCAGACAGGAATTCCTTCCCAGTAGCCCATCTATCCCTTCCCTCTGGAAATGGAAAGTCATTCCCGCTTTGTCCTGTCACTCCATGATCTTGCAAGTTGTCCCTTTCTGCAGGGAAGAATTCCTTCCTAATACCTCATCCAAACCTGGTCCTCCCTTAGGAGCTGCCCATAAGGACTTGTAGGGATGAATCCTCTCGCATGTTGGCAGGGATTTCCTCCTGGAATTCCTGCCCCAAGCAGAGGTGAGACTCAGGGGCAGGGGGGACACACAGAGAAGGTGCTGCTATGAGCAGCTCAGCTCCTTCCCAGCTCCTGGAAACGATTCCATGTGAGTTTCCGCGGAGGCGTTGGATTTTTGAAGGATTTAATTCCAAGAGAGGGATTTCATCGGTGTGAAACCCCACAGCTCTCACCGTGACCTCCTGATGTTGTGCCCTTTCCTTCCCTGGCTCTTATCCCAACTCTTGCAGGTGGTGGTTCTGATCACGGATGGGAAATCCAGCGATTCCGTGGAAGAGGGAGCCCGGATCCTGCAGGACGGGGGGATGACAGTGTTTGCTCTGGGTACGTGTGGCCACCAAAACCTCCGTGTGACCAAGCCTCATTCTTCTCTCTGGGGAACATTCCTGCGTCACAACACCCCCTCCCATAAAAACCGCGCCATCCCCAGGCTCAGCCTTTGGAAACCACTGCAAGTCCAGGAAAATCGACATTATTTTGTTGTTTTCGTGGGTATTTTTGTTGTTGTAAATAGCTGATTTTTTTCAGTGGGAATCCGTGGTTTTGCATCTGTCAAAGCCACTTGGGATTCAGAAGGAGCTCAATAAATGGTTCCATAAATGTCAAAATGTTTTGATGTGACATTTAAAAAAGAAAAAGGGAAAATTGAAAGTGCTTTTGCAACTGAAGGTTTCTCTTAATGGGGTTCGGAGACCGACTCAAAAATGTCCCTCAGAATAATTCCATGAGCAAACAAAGGTTCCATTGCTCCCACCGATCCCCAAGAAGGAAATTCCACCAGTCAAATCCTTCCCTTCCCCAAATATTTCAGGGAATGACAGGAATGGTGCTGAGGTTTCATTACCAAGAGCAACCAGGTCGATTTGAACCAATGTGAGGTGAAAATCAGGGAAGGATTGGTTTGTTGGGTGCGTTGTTCCCTCTTTTTTTTAGTTCAGCCACAGGAACACCCTGGAATTTTCAAACAGCCTCCCAAAATCCCATTGTCTGCTCAGCACAGGAATGTCTGTCCAATGGGAAGGATGAGGCCGGATCCTGCCCTGTTCCTTTTTTTTCCACCTCTCAGCCCATTAGCAGCACTGGGACAATCTCTGTGACGCCTCTGGAGAAATCCTGACCTCTTTTCCCTGGTGGAAGAGGCTTTCTCTGCTTCCTCCATCCACCTTGAGACGCCGTTCTTTGTTCCCTCTTTTTCCGTGGCAGCACGACCTGAAATTGGTGTCAAACTCAAAGCCCGGCACGTTGCTCCCCTTTTCCAATGCCTGCCCTGCCCCACAGATGGTGTTTGATGTCCTTTTTTCCTGCTCTTTCCCTCCCTTAGGGATTAAGGATGCTGACAAGAGTGAGCTGGGCAGGATTGCTTCAGATCCCACTGCGGAGCACGTGCTTTACGTGGAAGATTTCCAGCTGCTCCCAAACGTGGCTCCCAAACTCTCTCGGAGGCTCTGCTTCACCGCCTCGGAGCCACCACGTCCCGTCAAGCAGAGGGTGCAAGGTGTGTCCAGGTTCTCCCCTGATCCCGCTTTCCATCTGTGCAAACCAGCCTCTGGATGTGCTTCCGTGGAGATGAACCTCCCACGTCCCTCTGAGGGAGCTTGAGGGTTTGGGTGATCCTAGAGGAACAACCAGCTCACGGAGCAGCTCCTGCTTTGGGACAGTGGTCCTGGGTGTTTTTCTTATGGCTGCCTCTCCATGGTTTGTTTAGGGATATCAGATCCTGGGAATTTTGATGCTGGATCAATCAAAAGGAGCAGCAGTGGGATGGGGCAGCATTTCTGCTCCTTGGGGTATTGCGTTGTGGGATTATCACAGGGAATTCTGGCAGCACAGCTCGGGCTCTGGGGGAGAACTTCATTCCCTGCTGAAGATCCAAAGAGATCTCCAAAGAGATCTCCAAAGAGATCCAGATCTCTCCTCAGGAGGTCCTGGCGCTGCAGTGACTCCAGAGGTGATGGCTCTGAATTCCCGCCCCTTCTTGGCTCATGCACTCCTAAGAAGCCGAGTTAAAAGCGTGGGGCAGAAATGGGGACAACTTCATCTGAGACTTTAAAGGGTCTCTTTCTTCGGCTTTCTCTGTGGTTCTGCAGCGCTTCAGGGCTTCCTGTGACATTCCATGGAGAGTCCAAGCTTCCTGGCAGATTTCTCCAGTGTCAGGAAGGAGAAGGGCCCAGAGGAGCTGCTGCCCTGTGCATTAACCAGGTGTTCACTGGGGAAGGGTAACCAGAACTAATTTTGGTTTTCTGCTTTGTGCTGTCAAAAAATTGGCCAAAGGAAATTCTGCTGGAGCGTCTCCTGTCAGGAAACAGATCCCAGGTGTCCCTACGTTCCCAACCTGAGTGACACCCACGGCTTTCTCTGTGTGGAATATGTTGACTCCATCCATGAAATTCCACACGTGGTGGAATCCAATCCAAGCTCTTTCCTTTGTGTTTCTGCAGCTGAGCAGATCCTGGGCCCCCGGGAGCTGCGTGTCAGCGAGCACAGCCACAGCTCCCTGAGGCTCTCGTGGGTGGCAGCCACGGGCACGGTGACGGGGTACCGCGTCCTTGTCCACCCCTCGCTGCCACCAGGACAGCCGGACCCGGAGCACCAGCAGCAGGTAGGGTCGTGTTCCCATTTTCCAGAGCGTCAGTTTCAGTTCCCAGTGTTGGGGTTCAGTTCCCAATGTTGGGTTTCAGTCCCCAGTGTTGGGGTTTCATCCCATGTTGGTGGCACAGCCTGGTTAGGAGATGACACCACGTCCCTCAGCCATCCCGGTGACAGCAGGATTGGCAGGAATTCCTGAGGGTCGAAGTGAAGCTGTAGATCCACCATGAGATCTGCCAGTTTCAATTCCCAGTGTTGGGGTTCAGTCCCCAGTGTGGGAGGTTCATCCTATGTTGGTGGCACAGCCGGATTAGGAGGTGGAACCACATCCCTCAGCCATCCCAGGCACAGCAGGATTGGCAGGAATTCCTAAGGAGTGAAGTGAAGGTGTAGATCCACCATGGGATCCACCAGTTTCAGCTCCCAATGTTAGGGGGTCATGCTGGGTTAGGAGGTGACACCAT
>VWPU01010552.1:29905-44104 GCA_013398955.1 Callaeas wilsoni
GGATGGATGGTTGGTTGGAGGGATGATGGAGGGATGGATGGATGGCGGGATGGTTGGATGGAGTGATGGATGGAAGGAGATGGATGGATGGTTGGTTGGAGGGATGGATGGATGGTTGGTTGGAGGGATGATGGAGGGATGGATGGATGGCGGGATGGTTGGAGGGAGTGATGGATGGATTGATGGATGGATGGCAGGATGGATGGATTAATGGATGGATGGTGGTGTGGATGGAGATGGATGTAGGCAGGGATGGATGGATGGATGGTGGCGTTGGTGGAGTTGGAGCTTCAGAGTTTATTAGAGAAGCTCCCACTGAGTCCCGAGGTGCAGGAAGGACTCCTTGGCATTCCAAACTCCTCCAAGAGGAGCCTGGATGGGGCTGGATCCAATCCCAACCCCAGATTGTCAACGGATTAAATCTAAGAAATCATAGAAATGTGGTTGAACCTTGGTCCAAGGATTAAAGATGGCAAACCAGGTATATTTGTACTAAAATTAATGATTTATTATGATAAATGAGTAGATAAAAAGATCTTAATCAGAATTATTTACTACACAGTAGAAAAGATAAAACTACCAGGATAGGGCAGAATCATGCACTTTATCAAAGTAATTAAATTACAGCAATTTCATTAAAGTAATTGTAATAAAATTAGCAAAACAACCCAATTATTAAGGTAGTGGTTGATGTCACTCACCCAGACCAATGTCCAGGGGCAAATCTCTTCTGCTGACCCTCGAGGGGTGACTTTGAGGGGTGTCCCCACCCAAAGGAGGAACCTCAGTTCCCAAGAAAGGATATAGGGATATGTCAGGAGAACATCTCCTGGCATGATTCTGTAAAGAGTCCAGGACTCTTTCCAGACTTTTCCAGACACTCTAGGATAAAGGAAAGTCCTTGGAAAGACTTCCCTTTGAAGAACCAGCTGAGGATGATGCTGTGAATTCCTTGTTTGCCCTGGCAAATCTCTTCTGCTGACCCTCGAGGGGTGACTTTGAGGGGTGTCCCCACCCAAAGGAGGAACCTCGATTCCCAGGAAGGGATTAGGGATCTGTCAGGAGAACGTTTGAACATGGGACTGGACTTTTACAGTCTCTGCATTGAAGGGGTTCACTAATCCCACCCCCCTCCCTGGATGAAGTTCCACTCCTGCTTCGCCCCAGGGATCTTGTAAAGAATTATTCCTTTCTTCCCTGTCTTCTGTTCCTCCCCCCACACCCTGCGACGTCTGGAATTGTTTGTCTTCTGGAGGGAAAATCTCTGACGGGATGAATAAATAAAGCTCCTCAATGAGGTTGGCTCATCTGTACTTGCCAGGAAGAAGATGGAACGTCTTTATGGGTGGAAATAAAGCCATTTGATCTCTCCTCTTATTATCCCGAACATCAAGCCGGAGGCAGGAGCTATAAATCCATCTGCCATGGCTGGCTGGATCCAAATGGGCTCCTCTCCCTTGGAATTGTGGCCGTGGGAGCAAAGCAGGGTTTGATTCATGGCTTTGGTTCCTGCTCAGTCTGCGAGAACTGCAGAGTTTCCCCTGCCCACGGTGGATTTCCTCTGCTTGTGGGGAGGATATTTCAGTTCCCAACACCCTTCCCAGAGAAAACTCCCGAACTTTGTGCCTTGGGATGGTTCATCTCTATTTTCATGGGGAAAAAGGGTTGGTAGGAGGGGGATTGTTGGTTTTAAGGAATCAGCTGAGGGAGAGTTGGTGCTTCTCCTCTTTGTGTCTCTCTGTCCTTGAAGACAGAAGATTTTCCAAGGATCTTTTCCTTAATTCCGGTGCTGTTGCATCCATTTCTGCCCTATTTTTGTGTCCCCAAAGCTCCTGTGCCTCCAGTCACCAATTTCCGTGTGATAGAAGAAGGACTTTTCAGCCTGAAGGTGGCTTGGACACCTCCCCTGGGCAAGCTGGAGGGCTACAAGATCTACATCCCCAGGGGTGAGTCTTATTGATTTTTTTATTAATTTTATCAATTTTGATCAATTGTTATTGATTTTTTCTAAATTTTTCTTGGCGTTTGCTTTAAAAGGAGTGGAGATCCAAGGACAGGGGAGGTGCTGTTTGACTCCTGGCATGACTCTGGAGGAGTCCAGGATAGACTTTTCCAGACACTCCAGGATAGAGGAGAGTCCTTGGAAGGACTTTCCTTTGAAAAACAGGCTGAGGATGGTCCTGGGAATTCCTTGTTTGCCCTGGCACATCCAGATGTTTTTCCCACTCAAGTGCCTGCTCTGGTGGGGATTTGGGATGAGTTCAAGTCTTTGGGATGCCTCCCACTCCCCTCTGTGGGATCTGACGGCTGGGACAGCACAGCCAGAATTCCCAGCCACACCACATGGATTGGGAGACTCCAACCACACCCTCGAGCCATCTCCATGGTGTGGAGACCTCCCCATGGGATTCAGCTTCATGGGGAGGCTTCACCATCCCTTTTCTCCTTGATCTTGCAGCCAACAAGCCCGGGATGACCTTTGAGCAGATCCTGCGGGGCGATGTCTCTTCCCACGTGCTGGAAAACTTGCAGGAGGACAGGGAATACAGCATCAGCATCTACGCAGTGTATCCGGAGGGGCCGAGCCAGCCCGCGGCTGCGGTGGGGAGGACACGTAAGAGCTGCGACCCCGTAGCTCGTCCCTTTTGTTCCCCAGGTGTTGTGTCCCCACCTCGTAGTTGGTGCCCTCATGCACCAGGACCTTCCCGACTCCAGCCTAACTCTTCCCTCGTGGATGTGGACGTCCTCAACACCACCCTGCAGTTTGGGGGAAGGGTGGGAGGTCGTTTTCCCTCCTATTTTGCATCCAAGGTTGGTGCTCGGAGATGTTCGGTCCTGGAGCGGTCACAGCTTGGGCTGTTTCACGTCTGGTTTGTGAGATGCCTTCAGCCCCTGGGCAGGAGCTCCTGGAAATCCCTCTCGCGGAATCATTAAGGCTGGAAAACCCCTCTGAGATCCCCGCATCTGACCATTCCCAGCACTGCCATGTCCCCAAATGCCACATGCACGTGGTTTTTGAATCCCTCCAGGGATGCGACTCCACCGCTGCCCTGGGCAGCTCTTCCCATGCCTGACCACCCTTTCCATTAAGGAATTTTCCCAATATCCAACCTAAACCTCCCCTGGCACAACTTGAGGCTGTTCCCTCTTGTCCTGGCCCTCGTTCTGTGGGAGAAGAGCCCAATCCCACCTGGCCACCTCCTTCCAGGCATTCCCTTTCAGCCAGCCGAGCTGGAGGAACATTCATGGACAGCCGGCAAAGCCCTCCGCTCCCAAGTGGATGCTCTGAAAAGTTTCTTCCCTGTCCTCCTTCCAGTGAAGCTGCTGCCTGTGGAAAACCTCTTGCTGCAGAACGAGACCACGGACACGCTCCAGGCCCGGTGGAGCCGTGTCCGGGGAGCAACGGGATACCGGCTCACCTGGACATCAGCAGGTACAGACAGGGGTGGGGGTGTGTATCAGTGAGCAGGGTATGGAAAGGTGGGAGCTGGGAGATTCCCAAGGCGTTGGATGCGCTTTGGATTGGGCTGGATTCCATCCTTGTCCAGAGGGAATTGGTTTTTTTCGAGTCTGTGACCGGTGGAGTTTTCTCTGCCACGGACGCAAAAATTCCTGCTGTGGCTCTCTGCAGGAAGCAGGCTGGTGGTATTTCCAGCCTTGTTATGTGGAATTAGTGCTGGATTTCCTGGACCTGAGGAGCCTTGGAATAGCTGAGAGGAGCTGGGAAAACCCTCCCTGCAGAGCTGCACAGCCTCTGAGTATTTGGGGCCACCCCTTTTTGAGGGGACAGCCTGGAAGTGCCTGTGCTCGTTGCTTTTCTCTCTGCAGCATTAAAACCTGTCTGCCTCCCCCAGAATCCTCATTTTTAGGCAAGTTTTGGAATTTGGAGACTGCTCCACCTTTGCACCTGGAGCTTCTCCCTTGCCCTGAACCCAAACATATTTTCCATGACGGTGAGGGGAGCAGGAGTGAGAAATTCCGGTTTGATGGCAGATTTTGGCATTGGGAGATGGATGTTTCTGGGGCTCGGGGATGTCAGGACACCTGGGCTCTATCCCAGGCTTTGAATAAAAACCACATTTTCCTCTCCCTCACCTCCTGCTTATGATGGAAGGAGACATCTCCCACCAGGAGAAGGGGGGATTAGTGGGAGAACAACTCCAAAGGTCACCAGGAGGGAAAAATCCTTTACAGAGAAGACATAAAACTGCTTTTATTGCCTTGTAATGAACTTTTCTCTGGAAAAAAAATCACAACGCACCCCAAAACTCAGCAGTTTGCCCCGGCTGTGCTCAATATCCCAGCTAGGAATGGAGCTCCGCCTGGGAATGGGGACACTGAGGGGACAGTGGGAGGATCTCCTCAGGTGGAACAGGAAGGGCACATCAATCACCTCCACCCCGAATTCCCAGCAGTTCTTTCACCTGGCACCAGTCCATCCCATGTTCAGGGGTGGCAAAATCCCAAGGGCAGTGCCCCTCTGGCCTGTGGGTCCTCTTCCCGCACTCCATCCCGTCTCGGGATTAGGGATGTAGTGATGGGATCCAGACCCTCCTGCCCGTCCCAAGCACGGGAGGGGTTTGGTTTTCCTCGTCTGACTTCTGAAACCGGGATTAGACAAACACAGACTGGAGATGGGGGATGTGGAGATGGGGATGTGGAGAGCAGGTGGGAAAAGGGGGATGGGGCTCCGGGTGCTGCTGGAACAGAAAACGGGGACGTGGCACCATCCAGCGACCAAACTGGAAAAGGCAGCTTCCCTCTAAAACCCCACAGCCTGCTCCCGGCACCTCCCTGCCCCTGGCATCCACACGGATTCGGTTTTAACTCTTCTCCTGCTGGGCGGGTTTAGCTGAGCTGGGTTTAGCCCACAACAAGGACATTAAAACTGGTTTTGGGGCATCAGTGGCTCCAATTCCTGCAGGGAAGGCAGGATGGCTCCAGCACGGAGTCACTCAGGGCTGGGCGGGGTATGGATCCTTTTATGGGATCACTCACAGACCCCAACGTGCCCAGTTTGGGGGTTTCCTGATTTATTTCCTTTGCTTTGCAAATCCCTGAGTTACGTCGGTGATCCCTGAGCTCCTCCCGGGTGGATGTAGATGATTTCCACCTGCACCCACCGGGGCGGGGTGGGCTGAGCCAGGGGACACCGTTTCCCTTCACAGAGGGCAGCATCCAGGACGTGACCCTCGGCAGCTCCTACAGCTACTACATGATCCAGGGGCTGGAGCCGGGCACGGAGCACACGGTGACCATCAACCCCATCTTTGGGGACATCGAGGGGCCGGTGGTGAGCGGCAAAGCCACCACAGGTGAGTGGATGCGCTTTGGATTGGGCTGGATTCCATCTTTGTCCAGAGGGAATTGGTTTTATCGGGGTCTGTGACCGGTGGAGTTTTCTCTGCCACGGACGCAAAAATTCCTGCTGTGGCTCTCTGCAGGAAGCAGGCTGGTGGTATTTCCAGCCTTGTTACATGGAATTAGTGCTGGATTTCCTGGACCTGAGGAGCCTTGGAATAGCTGAGAGGAGCTGGGAAAACCCTCCCTGCAGAGCTGCACAGCCTCTGAGTATTTGGGGTCACCCCTTTTTGGGGGGACAGCCTGGAAGTGCCTGTGCTAATTTCTTTTCTCTCTGCAGGATTAAAACCTGTCTGCATCCCCTAGAATCCTCATTTTTAGGCAAGTTTTGGAATTTGGAGACTGCTCCACCTTTGCACCTGGAGCTTCTCCCTTGCCCTGAACCCAACCATATTTTCCGTGGTGGTGAGGGGAGCTGGCAGCAGGGGTGGCATTCAGCCCGTGCAGACCTAGGGTGCTGGCACAGCGCTGGTGTCACTTCCCTGCCTCGTCCTTGGGTTTGGGGACCTCTGTGAAGCTGCTGGGACCTCGATGGAAGCGGGCGGCTCTTCTCTCCTGCAGTGGCATCCAGCACTGTCCAGATGCTGAAAGTGAGCGAGATTTCCATCAACAGCCTCCTGGTCTCCTGGGATTCGGTCGCAGGAGCCACCGGGTACAGGGTGGCCTGGGGTCCGACACCAGGTGAGATCCATCTCTGCTCTCCCTGGAATGGGAGAACCTCAGGGATGCTGGGGGTGGGGCAGGCCCAGCTCATGAACTGCTCCAAGCAGCCCCTCCCAGAATTCCAGAGCGTGAACCGAAGCCAGGGATTATTCCTGGCCCTGAGGCACCAACCTGGCCCCAGGTCAACACAGAATGAGTCCCCAGGAAGGAGATAGGGAGCATTCCCACGTTCCTGTGGGCCCTGGATGTGAGAGCTGGTTTGGATTCGGTTCCTCTCAACTGGTTCGGATCCTTTAGGTATTAAAATTCCAAAATAAATAACCACAGGAGAACTCTCCCTTGCTCCAGTGAACACATGGAATCACAGGATCACTGAGGTCGGAAAAGACCTCTAAGCCCAACCTGTGCCCAATCCCCACCTTGTGATGGAAGTGCCACACCCAGTTGTTCCTTGGACATCTTCAGGACTGGGGACTCGAAACCTCCCTGGGCAGCCCCTTCCTATGCCTGACCACCCTTTCCATGAGGAAATTCCTCCTGAATTGTCCTGGAACTGCTGTCCTCCAGCACAGGTTCCTCTGGGAACACGGTGGATTTCCCAGGATGCAACAGAGCTGCTCTCCAGGCTCTTTCTCCTCTTGTATTTTATTTTCTTCTCCAAAGAATTCTTTGGCAAGGACCGTCCCCGTCACCTGGCCCTCAACAAGTCGGCGACGTCCCACCAGCTCCGCAGCCTGGCCCCCGACACCGAGTACGTGATTTCCCTGTCCGTGCTCTTCAGCTCCGGGGAGGGCCCCGGGATCACCACCTTGGCCAGGACGGGTGAGTGTGGGTGGGATGGTGGAGTAGCTCCTAGAGAACGTAACCTCCGTGTATCTGCTTCGACCTCGTGTATCCCTTGATGCCTTGCAGAGGCTGGACAGAGGGAAAGGTTAAAGGGCAGGGGTTTATGGAAAGGCCTGCCCAGGGTGCACCTTGGGCAGTGCAGGAGTCTCGCAGAGACTGCACCCAGGATGGACACAGCCACAGGTTTTGGGGACAGATAGAAGTTCTGTCCATTTGCAGAGCAGAGGATCATTGTCCAATTCCAGCTTCAGGCAGTGCAGTCCCATTCTCTCAGTTTGCTCCCCCCCAACTCACTTTGGTTTCCATTTCTCGGGGCCTGAGACAGTGAGGTGTCCTTGATTCTCAGGCCTGGAGCGGAATTGTTGTGTCTGACCAAAATGGGAAAAGCAGTTGCTCACACTCTGTATGGAGCTCAGAGTTACACACTAAAGAACTACAGGATTACAAATATATGGAAATATAAAAGCTAAACTCCTAAGGCATCACCCTGACTGGGTCTGTTCCTGCGCTCTGGGCTTGGGAAGAGCTTCAGATTCATAAGATCCCAGATGGGCTGGAGTTGGAAGAGTTGGAAGCCGATCTTGTTCCAGCACTTTCCACTATCCCAGGGTGCTCCAAGCCCTGTCCAACCTGGCCGTGGACACTTCCAGGGATCCAGGGGCAGCCACAGCTTCTCTGGGAAACCTGTGCCAGGGCCTCCCCACCCTCACAGCCAGGAGTTCCTTCCCAAAATCCAGCCTCAACCTGCTCTCGTTCAGTTTAAAGCCACTCCCCCACGTCCTGTCCCTCCAGGCCCTTCTCCAAAGTCCCTCCCCAGTGATGAAGTGCCCAATCTGCACTCACTGAGCTTCCAGGTATCCCGAAATCCAGACCAATGGTTAATTCCTCAACATTGTTAGAATCCATCTGAAAAAAATCTGAATAAGATGAAATCTGGGTAAATTCTGCTGTAGGAAACCATAGGAAGATACGGAGGGTGGAAGATCCTAGTGCAGTCCTTTCTGCTTGGTGATAAGGGCCGTCCCCTGCCTGAAAGAATTCCAGAATTCCAGAGGAATCCTCCTGGAAGATCAGATTCCCTGGACAAGAGGCAGCAGATGCAAATCCTTGGTGTAAAATAGGGAAAGTTGATGGACAAACCTTGTCCCTCTCTCTCAAACATTTGGGCTGCTGCCCTGGGAGCAGGGGAGAGGGAGCACCGCTGATCCAAAAGCAGAGGTGGGATCATTGGAAGAAGTTCCAAAGTGGCAGCAGGTGACTGGAGAGCCTGGAATACCACATGGAGATCATGGCCTGACCCTTGTGAGGAAGGGAACAGGGAATCCTGGATATCCTGCAGCCGTGGGAGCTCTGGGTGGGTGTTTCAGCTGGGGCACTGGGATATGGATCTCCTGACTCCACGGATCCCTGAACTGCCTGTCCTGGCCTTGATCCCACTGGATCTGGGGCAGAACGTGCTCTTTGATGACCTCAGCAGTACAAAGTGGTGTCTCTCCAGGTGAGGATGAGGAGACACCAAGGATAAGCAATTTTAACCATTTTTAGTCCTTTGGTATAATTTTGACTCGTGTCTCCAGGTGAGGATGAGGAGACACCAAGGATAAGCAATTTTAACCATTTTTAGTCCTTTGGTATAATTTTGACTCGTGTCTCCAGGTGAGGATGAGGAGACACCAAGGATAAGCAATTTTAACCATTTTTAGTCCTTTGGTATAATTTTGACTCGTGTCTCCAGGTGAGGATGAGGAGACACCAAGGATAAGCAATTTTAACCATTTTTAGTCCTTTGGTATAATTTTGACTCGTGTCTCCAGGTGAGGATGAGGAGACACCAAGGATAAGCAATTTTAACCATTTTTAGTCCTTCGGTATAATTTTGACTCATTAAAGTGTCCATAATGAGCCTTTGGACAGGAATGAGGACACTCCTGATGTTGTCCCCATCCTGCAGCTCCTCTGGGATCTGTCTCCAACTTCAAGGTGGTGTCCCACACCAGCACCAGCCTGTCCTTGGCCTGGAGTGCCACAGCCGCTGCCACCAAATTCAAACTCACCTGGAGCCCCGTGGGAGCAGGCAAAGGTGAGCAGGGAAAGGGCATTCCAGGCACCTTCCCAAATTCCTGACCTGCTCCTGGAGGTAGGAAGGAGATCCCGTTGTTGGGGAACTCAGTCCTGTCAGTGACAGCTCCTTCTCTCCTTGTTTTTATGGTTTTATTTACAAAGATAATCCCCAAAGCTCTGGGACAGCAGTGCAGCCATTTGCTTTGGAGGAAGGAAGTGAGCTCCAGGCTCTGAAGTATCCCTGTTTTTCCAGGAAAACAGGTTGCCAGGACTCAGTACCTGGGCAGCAGAGTGTTGGCTCATCGGATTGACCACCTGGTGCCCAGCACCCTGTACAGGATCAGTGTCCGGGCGGTGTTCAGCAGGACCGAGGGGCCAGAGGTGACCCTGACCCATCACACAGGTAATTCCTGCTGGAAAAACCTTCCTTGAGCTGGGACGCAAAGCTTGGAGTGGTCTCGGGCATGGGATTGGCTCAGTTGGTCAGAGCCTGGTGCTAAAAACGCCAAAGTTATGGGTTCAATCCCTGTGTTCATCCATTTAAGAGCTGGACTCCGTGATCCTGGTGGATCCAGCTCAGGATATCCTGTGGGTGGTGGAGGCACGAGCAGCCCTCTCCGCTGATGGCAATAATCCAAGGCTGTGGACACATCCTTCTGGCCCGTTGGACGATCCTGGATCACTTCCCAGAGTTATTTATCCACAGCCCCCTCAGGAATGCAGGACCCTCTCTGTAGGCACCACGCGGGGTCACTCACCAGCACTGGGGTTTGGGAATTCCTTGAATTATGACTTTGCCTATTCCAACACGGAGTTCTGGCTCCCTTCAGTGTCTTTTTCACCTGAGCCCATCTCAGTGAGTTTTTCATGGAATTTGAAGATGTGTCTGGATGATCCATCCTCTCTTGGAACCCTTCTCGTGTCCCTCTGTGTGTCACCAGTTTGGTGTGGGTGCTAAGAGGTGTGGATGAGATTCCCAAGCTTGGAATCCATGGATCCATTAGGAATTTCAGCCTGGCATCCCTGGATAATGCCTGGAAAGTAAATATTGAATGAATGCCCAAATTTTTCTCTTCCACCACAGCTTGGAGCCATGGTGCTGCTCTGGGACCGAGCTGTCACTGCAGAAATCTTATCCTGGTTCATTTTCCAGCTCCTTCTGGAGATTCCAAGCCCATCCCGACCATCCAGGACCTGAGGGTTACCGACACTGGTGTGAACACTTTGAAGCTGGCTTGGAAAAGGCTTCCTGGGATAAGTCACTACAAGATATCCTGGGTGCCATCCGATGGTAAGAATCCCAATCCCTTGGTCAGGGAGCACAAGGAACCCACAAAATAGGAAGCTTGGCTCAGGAAATTCCTTTTTCCACAGGTGGTCGGGGTTGGTGGGGACTTTAATGTCTACAGGGACAGGTTGAACCTCTCTAAATGAGCCCTGAGCCAAGCTTTGGGCTCTAACCAAGGATATAAACATACTTAGGATTTGAGAAATCCAGGAATTAGTTCCCTCCACCTTTATGACGGGATCTCTCCGCTGCCCGTGCCTCAGTTTCCTCATAAGCAAAATGAGTTCCTAACTCTCCTCCTGGCCACGTCCTGACAGATGAGTGTGAAGCTGCTGTACCAATGACTGTCACACTTCCCTTTCCATGGACACCACGGGTTTTTTGGGATGTCTCCTCTCAGGTGACTCGGAATCCTCCCAGATGATCCCATCGGAGGCTGCTTCCTTTGCGATTCCCAACCTGAAGGACAACACCACCTACACCATTTCCGTGTCTGCGGTGGGAAGGGGACAGGAGGGAACCCCCACGGTCCTCATGGCCAAAACCTGTGAGTATGGGATTCATGGATTGGGATAAGAGCATCTCCGTAGGGGAGTGAAAGAAAAAGAGCAATTTTGGCTGATGGACATCTTATTCTCAGAATTCCAGAATGTTTTGGGTTGGAAGGGACCTTGAAGATCATCCGCTTCCGACACCTTCCATCGACCAGGTTGCTTCAAGCCCCATCCAACCTGGCCTGTTTCTTCTCAGATCCCACCAAAAAACAGGCATCGATCCTATCTTCTTATTACTGGGGAATACTGGGACTTTCCCTGTCTTGGCCTGCCAATAATCCCCATTTTTGTAGCACGTTGTCTTGGAATTCCCTCTTTAGTTGCAGTATCTTGGCCATTTTCTGCAGATAAAGGCCAACATCCCTCACGAGCTGTGCCAAAACGGGCAGGTTTGGGGATCAAACAGTGGGGAAAGTCAGGGGTGTGGAGACAACGCTGGGATTTCAGGGAGTATCTGGAAAAAAATCACAGGAAAAACTTCACTACCCCTCCCAAAACCTCAAATTTCAGCCAGTTTAGGGTCCAGACTGAAGATCTGGAAAAATTTCCACCGGTTCCCACCAATCTGATTCAGCTTCCTGGAAAACACCTGAAGTGCTGGAGGAACTCCTTCCTCTCACCAGAATCATGGAATTTTGGAGGCAGAAAGGTCTCCAAAGCTGTTTTCAGCCCCTAAGCTTTGTTCCTTGCTTTTCCAACAGTGGATTTGCCCAAAGTGACGGAATTCACCGTGCGGGAGGCTGCGGATTCCAGTGTTTTGCTGTCCTGGGGAGCTGTTCCTGGAGCATCCCTGTATTTACTGACGTGGGGGTCGCCCTCAGGTAACGTTTGGTGTGGGAAGGAAACCCTGATCCATGTCCCGAACTCCTCTGGATCCTGTTTAGCAGGAGAACCCTGGGGGCTTCCATGGATTCCTTTACCTCAGCTTCTCCTTTTGGCTGAAAAAGAGGGAAAAATGGGAGCTGGAGGAGGCTCAGAAAATGTCCCATTTGGCCATTGCAAAGTCCTTGGGGGGAGAAAAAAAGGAGAGGTGGGAATAGCTCAGGAAAATGGAATTTTGGCATTATCAGTGTCCCTTCCTGTCCGTCAAATCAACTAAAAAAAGGTGGATTTTCGTCATCCATAAAACCTCGTTCTTATCTGTTTAAAATCTCTGCTCTGCTATGAAGAGAATTTTAAAAATTCCTTAATCATTCCTCACCATTTCTTTTCCCAGTTGATTTGGTTTCTTGGGATTTGCTCTTTTAAAGCACCGCCTCCATGATTTTTTCCTGGATTGGACTAAAATCCTCTTTGAATTTGCAGTTTCTGTGACTTCAACCACAAACGTTTTTCTAGGATCAGTTCATGTCCACAAGTCAACAAAGAAACCAAAGCCAACAGAATTCCCTGTGGTCCCTGCAGTGCTTTTGGAGCTACCAGGAGCTTTAATTTTTTTTGTAATTCCAAGGATATTTCAGGATTGGCAGCTCCAGACTTGCAGGTTGTGTCACTTGGGATGAAGTGTCCCACGACAGCAGCAGTTTTTTGGGATAAATACTATGGAAAAATGAGTTGGGAATGGAACCTTTGGATCTCTGGGGTGATTTTAGTGGTCTAAAGTAACTGTTCAAATATTGATCCAGAAGGACTCAGAAATCCCTGATTTCAGAGTTGTCTGGGAATTAGGAATGGATAATCCCACGTCTGGCAGTCCCCCCGTGCCCTGCCTCCATTGATCCTGCTGGAATGGGTTTATAAATATTGATTTCCCATCACCAGCAGATGAATCCTGACCCCGCTTCTCCACAGGATCACGTTTATGCTCCTAAGTGAGTCATTCCAATTTTTTTTCCTGGTTAATTATCCCGGCTGCCAACATTGGTGTGCAAAAGCAATTAAAAATTTGGTCTTTTTTTGGTCTTGATTAATTTTCCTCCACACAACTTGATTTTTTTTGTCCTAAATGAACTTTATTTTATTACACATTTCCCTTGCTCCTTTTTGAGCTCATTTCATGCCCTTTTCCCTGCTGATTCCATCCAGCCTGTCCCATAAAAAATTGGATCCCTTTCTACTCCACTTGGGATCATTCCACCTGTGGATCAGACAAAATAAACCAATTATGGCTATTTTG
The DNA here is from genome assembly GCA_013398955.1 of Callaeas wilsoni. Lineage (NCBI taxonomy): Eukaryota > Metazoa > Chordata > Aves > Passeriformes > Callaeidae > Callaeas > Callaeas wilsoni. The sequence continues at coordinate 42,795 of VWPU01010552.1, forward strand.
AGTCAGCTTCCCAAAAAGAGAGATGCACAAGAGTTTAAGTCAAATTTCAAGAGGGATTTTACTTTTGCTTTTAAAGGAGGAAAACCTCCCTTCCAAACATTTTCGTGGAGAATTGAGAACAACAAACTGGATTTGATCTTTGGAGATCTTTTCCAACCTTAATTCTATGAGTTGATGACAATGGAGCAGATTATTTGCACTGATTTTATTTCTTGTCATAGAAACTGAGCTTTTTTGGTGATTTTTTTTTTTTTAAGTAAAATGTTATCTCAGAATAAAAAAGATACAAATTCCACTTTGAACAATGTCAAATTCATCATTTATCATTCCTAAAATAAGGCACTTAGGAAATGTCAATCATTACTATGACTTTTTTCCTATCATTATTTTAAATCAAAAGTATGAATTGTGTACAACCAAATTTCTCAGTCAAGTTTGATTTTATTTTTCATCAAGCTTTCCATTCATTCCCAAAAAAAGAATTTTATTTCTATAAGATCCACTGGACAGAAATTGGTCTCTCAGCCTTGGGCACTATCTGCACCGAATTCCCTAAATTTTTGTATAAATTCAAATTTTCTTTCCTTTTTAATGCACAAAATCAACCTCATTTCATCTGGTTTAGGACCTGACCATTGCACTTTGGGTGTGATTTGGTTTTGTCTCTGCTCCAAATCCTGGGAATCATCTCATCCCCCAAATTCCTGTTTGCCAACAGTGATGCCACAGAAGTGGGAATTATTCTGAGTTTTCCTGGCTCCCAGTCATGTTTTCTCCTGTTTTCCACAGCTCCTGCTCTTTCCCAGGAATTGCTACCATCAGCTTCCCGATCGTATCGAGTGACAGGACTGAGCTCCAAGGAAATGTATTTGTTTTCCATAAAGCCGATGTTTGGAGACTCGGAGGGACCGGAGACAACACTCCTTGGACAAACAGGTGTGGAGGCTGGAGACCTGGATTAGAGTTTTCCCTGAAAAACTGCTCTTGAGGCTGATTTTTGGGTCTTCTACCCTTTTTCTCTTTGCTAGAAAGCAACATCGTGGCTAAAAGAGGTTTAAAATCCACCTTTTCTGTTTGGGTCCTACAGCAGGACCTCCCAGGGAGTCACCAACTGCTCCGGTGGCTCCTACACCGTTGGATACGAGGAAATCTCCATCCGGATCTCCCAGCAGTGTGGGCACCACTCCTCTCCCAGTGGCCACCAGCACAAAGCTCCCAGAGCCCCCAGTATGGACCAGCACAGTGATGGCCCCGCTGACAACCCTGCCTGGGCCAAGTGAGTGTGGGGATGATGATGATGACGTAGAAAT